>JAXQKB010000340.1:0-12537 GCA_037042295.1 Irpex sp. Y119-03 | reverse complement strand
CGGATTGGCAGGAGAGGTTCGCTGAGAGTGTGGAGAAGATGTGTGGGAGACCTGTGACTAGGACGGTGGGGACGTCGCCAGCGTAGATCGATCATGTTAACTGTTGGGTAAGATTGATGTGGTATTGATCGTTTCAGGAACTCAGCTTCAACGAGAGGACTATGGGATGCTTTATATATTTTTGCCTTTGGGTGGGATATTTGGGTAGTTTGCACTCGTAAGGGCTCATGTACTGTGCAACACTGCGCTTGAATCTCATGCTGTACTGATGCGCTGCTCTGATCAGCTATACCTGACAGACATCCCTGCCATGCATGAATTTAGCAGTGAAACCAACGTCATGGTGCTTAGTCAATGGCTTTGTGGCGCACGCGCTTGTGTGACGGACGGTTCTGTGACCATCGTCACGGTCGTCCGAGCCAGTGACTCGGAGTCGCCTCTGTCTATTCTGACATTCAAACCAAGAAAGGTGAGCTCCCACTGCCTCTAGCTGTGCGACATTCCACCGACTCTACTCCTTATTTCTTTGCATCTAGACACAGTGACAATAGCCGAAGACTGCCCGCCGACTGCACTATCAACCCCAAGTCGGTATTTTTAACACATTAGCCTCTGATCTCTATGCATTGCTGAACAAGTCGATTTGATAGAGGCCCTCCGCTGATATAGGCCCTGTGGTCAACATCCTGCAGAGACTAAACAGCGTACAAGTATCATAGTACGAACCGTCGATACCGACGTTGAACGGACTATGAGAATCCATTTCGTTGAGAGGCCGTATGATGAGTTTATCAATGTGTTTGCTACTCCCAAGGCTACCAATCTAGCTGCCCATAAGAAGGTCACCGGATCGACTACTCACGAGAACATAATCGATCTGGATCTACCCACCGAACAACTTGATGCTGCCGCCAAGGAACTGAAGGGACTGCTCGCGGGGAAAAGTGAGGAGCATATGTACGCACCGCTTGTAAGACCTTTCATTGGTATCTTGCTCAAACGTAGCCAATTTATATTATGTAGTGCGCGTCTTTCAATGCAGCTACCGCTACCAATCCCACTCAGAAACACGTGTTCAAGGATGTGTCCGATTATCCCGAGTCTGGCCAGGACGACCTGAAGATCAACATCGCCATGTATGACTGCACAAAGGCTGCGAGAGCTGCGTACGAGCTTCCCTCTGGTTCTGGGAAGAACCTTGCGCGCACCGCATGGGCGTGGATGAAGTGTGCTATCGAGGTGAAATATGATACGCGCGGGTCTGCCTTCTCCTTCGACGGATCTTCGCCTGTTCTTCGTGGCAAGCACTCTGAGGACGCCCAAGAGCAGATTGCAAAATACGCGACGGAGATGATGATTCGTCAACACCGGACATCTGTTTTCATCATCTATATCTGGCGTGATCAAGTCCGTCTTACGAGGTGGGACCGAGCCGGCTGCATCGTGTCGACTGCTGTGAACTTCGTTGCGTACCCCGAGAAACTGCTGGACTTCATCCACCGGCTCTCACTCATGTCAGACGAGGAGCTAGGTTACAATCCCGCATTTACCGTGGCTTCCCAAGAAGAGGTGGACGCGTTGAAGTCTCTCACTCACGTTAGCTCGTATGCTGCCTCTTTAGCAAACGAGATTCTGGCCAATGAGAGGCTGTTCCCCATTCACAAGGTATAGGGCGGTGTGCTGCATATTTGAAGGCCATCACTTACACGCTTTCAGGTCACTTGCGTCGATCTCGATGGGAAGTCGTCTTCTACTTACTACATCGGCAAACACCGCACTGCATCATATTCACCCGTAGGTCGAGCTACGAGGGGTTACGTGGCGTTTCGCGCGAAGCCGCCGGATGGCAAACCACCATACTTGTGCTTCATGAAGGACTATTGGCGGGCCATATCAGACGACATAAGATCGGAGCTCGAGATCTATAGGAAGCTTGAAGGAGTTCCCTTCGTGGCCACAGCGCTCGGCGGCGGAGATGTAGCAGGGCAAGTTACCCGGACTGATGAGTACCTCAAAATCGACAAGCTGTTGAAACGTCAGCACTGCATTGTTGTGATAGAGCAGCTTGGGAGACAGCTGGAGGACTACAAGACCTCTTCTCATATGATCGTTGTTGTTTACGACGCTTTGCGAGGTGCGTGTAAACTCATTGCTGTTTGGTTGCCTGCGGCTCATCCATTGTTTATGCAGGACATAAAGCGGCGTTCGAGGCAGGTGTTCTCCACCGTGATGTTAGCTTCTACAATATCATGATCCTCGTCGAGCAGGAAGAAGAAGATGGCTCGAACTCGCCCCAGGGTATGCTGATAGACTGGGATTTGGCCAAGTTCAAGGTCGATCTGGCTCAAAATGCTACACAGCATGGGCGCTGCGTAAGCTGTTATGTGATGCATCATCTAGCGCATTCTCACTTTGAATGTTCCAGGGAACATGGCGGTTCATGTCCGCCCTCTCGCTTCAGTATCCCTATAAACCGAACACTCTGGCAGATGACCTCGAGTCTTTCATCCACGTTGTTACTTTATGCGGTCTTTGCTTCCATCGCCACTCCATGACCAACCATTACTATAACGGGCCAGATTTGAAGGGGCTATCGACTGAGGAGAAGAATGGCAAAAACGGACTCCTCGCACACCATATACATTGTCACTACGACTTTAATTTCGCCCGTGGAGGCGTATGTATCGGAGGGGTCCAGAAGCTGTTGCAAAATAAACAGGGGCATCCCGGTTTCTTATTCATCGCCGGCAAGAAACCTCACGAAGTCTCACCTCATCTGATCACTCTCGTCGACAAGCTCTATATACTGCTGAAAGAGTTTTATGAGTCCGTGGATTACAGCGACTTCAAGAAATATTCCCCGGAAGACTCAGTGGAACCTGAATCGCCCTCTCGCTTGGTCGAGGCTGATACCGCCGTGCCACCACTTCTGCATCGCCGCCGCCAGAAAACCAGGGGAGCTCAGGACAGTTCTGAGGTACCAGGACAGGCTTCCCGTGGCAAAAAGCCTCTGATTTCTGACGTCTTTGAGTCACACGAGCGCATTCTGGAGGTATTTGAGGACGTCATTGATGCGATTTTGGACGACGAAGAAGACGGGAGATTTTGGATGGACAAGACGGATGACCAATTTATTGGGTTACTCGGTTATGTTGCAGTACTCCCAAAAGGCACTTCTGGCTCCAAGCGACGGTCTGGTTCGGAGCACACTAGTGTAGCTGATAGTAGTAAGTAAGGCATCGAAAAAGTTCCGACCAGAGAATTCCAGTGTTAGTGCCACTGGCGGTGGGTGAGCAGATGGATAGAATAGCAGAGCAGGATCATGACGACCCGTTTGTTGAGCATTAGACAACATACCCGGTATATGATGTATGCATTTACTGTAATGTTTCCGCTTCCAAGACTCATACTTTCCTGCCTATTTGTTTCTGCGTTGGTCGCCAGAGTGATCTTTTAACTGCCCTTTTGGGCATCTGGTGTCAATTAGGCGCTACGTGCGGTCACAGTGGATGAAATGAGGTGAGCGCGGCTCTGTGAAGTGCAACTTCGCACTGGACGCCTACCACGTATTCTGAGAATACACCCGGAATTTTCTCTAACTCCTCTACTGAGGCTTCTACGTTCAACTTAACTAATCGAATGGAGTCGGAGGGTATCCGCGTCGTTTCTGCGGAACCACAACCCATCCCAGTGTTGGACTGGCAGGAGCTCCGAAGGTTGAGCTTGCACCCTGGAGGGTTTAAAGGGAGGAGAGTAGAACTATGGTATGTGCTACAAGTGATGTGCTGTGCTGCTAGTTGTTTTGTGAGACTTGACGGTTACATTAGGTCACGTCTGCTAAATGTGGATCCACCAAGTACAGTGCAACTAGCGGCGTACGATAGCACCGACGGACCCATACTGCATGAGACATCAAATGTTGAGGAGGATGGCAGAAAGAGTACCGAAGAACCTCATCCCGACGAAAGGCAGATTCAGCTGGACACCGACCGAAGCTTCGTACTGTATCCAGTAGGTGAACCTCTCTCTATCCGTAACCCATGGCCACGAGACTTACACACAATTTGGCCTGCGTAAAGTCAGCATGGATGAGCGAATGGAGAAGCAACGTGAACTGAATGAGTTGATTGTCAAGGTGTTTCGGAAGCGGCGGAGGTTGAGCTACTTCCAGGTGCGTCAGCACGTTCTCGTCGCAGTCCATGCATAATTACGATACTGACGCATGTCGACATGTGTAGGGTTATCATGATATTGTATCGGTATTGTTCTTGACACTCCCGCAGGAGCTACAGTTACCATGCGTCGAGAAACTCAGCTTGCACAGAGTGCGAGATTCCATGGGCGCAAGTTTGGAACCCGTCGTTGGCCTTCTGAGGTACGTATGTCGTATTATCTCAGTCAGAAGCATGTCATCGACTATTCTATACTTAGAGTACTGCAGCATGTTCTGAAGCTCGCTGATCCCGGATATGCCGAATTGCTTGAACAGTAAGCACCTGAGTCTCTTCTACTGGTTGTGCCTACCATTCATCACCCGCCAGAAACGCTCCACTACCCTACTTCGCACTGTCGAATCTTCTAACCCTATTCTCACACGACATGCCCACCCTATCACTCATACAGCATGTCTTCGACTACCTCCTCTGCCGACCTCCAATATCCGCCGTTTATCTCGCAGCAGCGGTAAGCTACGTTGCGTATTTGCTGCCTGTTTCGCTTATACAGCATTGTCTTATCAGCTCGTTCTCGTACGAAAAGAAGAGGTTGAAAGGTTACAACAGGAAGGCGAAGAGGGTATGATACACTCGCTGTTGAGCGCCCTTCCGGACCTTTTGGATGGCGATGATCCCCCACAGGACGAAGTTTCGAAGGAAGCAGCGGTCAACGCAGAAGGTGATCCACCAGACTCGGAGCCAGTAGATCAGCTGGCTACTATGGTTGACGATGACGATAACGTGTCTACGGAAGCCGTAGAAGGCGAGTTCAGCTCCGCTGATTCCACAGCAGCTCATTCCGAAGAGCCGTCGATATCAGAGGGATCGACTGTTTCCGTTGAGGAGGAAGATACTCTGGTAGAACCTTTGCATGGTGGCGACGACGACGGCAAAGTATCGTTCTATCCGGCATTAGGGGAATCTGCCAAGTCAGACTCTGTGCAGGAGGCACTCACCAGCAAGGATACATCTAAAGTACATGAAGTGGCTGAGGCTCGCTCAGACGAAGACGTCGCTACTTCCCAACCAGTCAGCGATGGCACACTCTCATCTGGCCATGTGCGTGAGAACGAGAGCGGATCTTTCTCGTCCGACGAATTGCCACATAAACCGCGAGTGTCCCTATCTTCCTTGCTCGAACGCGCCGACGAGTTATACTCGTTGTATCCTCCTTCACACCCGGCGGTCGCCCTGCCCTCCGTCATGGGCCCACAGAGCACGATGCTTACATGGTCTGAGAATCCGTCGGAGCTCCCCGCAGACGACGAAGCGGAGTTGATGGTGACACAACCCAGCTTGATCGTCTTGCCCCCACCTGAGGAAGCCGACGATTGGAAGGCAGAAGAAGAGGAGGAGACGCGTAAAGCTGGGAAGAGGCGGAGGAGGAAGCTCCGGAAGCCTGTCAGGATCGGAAGTGTTGTGGTCGAGCAGAGGACGGTTGTGGCTAGTGCGGTGCTTGTGCTTAGCGTGGCGATGGCGGTGTATGGACTCCAGGCTGCGCCGGAACGACATCATACCGCGAGTCGGGAGTTGAAGAGGATGGGCAAGTACGTGGGAGGGTTGGTTGTTGGATTGGGAGGGAGGATGCTCGATAGGCTGTTTACTGAACGATGAGCATATTGTGTCTGCGTGTGGATTACGTGTAGTGGACTCTAGATTGAGTGTTGATAAATGTAAGGCTCCGAGCTTCTGGCATTTTTGGACGATCATGTCCAGACACTTGATAAGTACACGGCCTCAGATCTAGACGATGTGTGGAATACAATGTAGAATGTCATTGTTTCGTGAGAGTGACGTACAAGAGTACACGAAAGCTTGTACGAGTACACGAAAGTAAGTCCGAGGTGCCTGTGCGTAGAGTTAGTGGCGCTCCATATTAGCCATCCTCACCTTGGCATGTAACATTCATATGAACCTGTCTTTCTTCCTACCACCATCTTACACGACTCTCACTCTTTGTCTCTCTCGTTTATTTGAATGTCCATCGCACACAGGAAGCGAGTGTCGGTCTCGAGCGCACGCAGTGCCTCTCCACTATCACCACATACATTCCAGACTGCTTTGAACCCCGACACAGAAGAATGGGTCAAAGCATGGGAGACAGTACCGGCTAGAGGTGCGTAATTGATGATTTTGATCACTTGTGTTGCTCTCATCCGTTGACCGGTGACCTCTTCGTTCTATGTATGGCGCCACAGAGCTCATCGATAGTCCTGTCGTGACGATCGACTCGGAGGCAAGCGTTGAAGATGCTTGCGAGGTGCGTGGCATCTCTCGGAGGCGGAAGACTTTGCTGAACCAGTATTGTCAGGCGTTGTTGTCAAAGAACGTCACATGTATAGCTATCAACAGAGTCTCAGGCGACTCGCCGCACGACACTCCCTTTCTCGGACTCTTCGACGTACGTCGGCTCAAGGGCAGTGAGCACCTTAATCTTCGACTGACTCTCTTCTTTCCTGCTGTGTAGTACCCCGACGTCAACGCCTTCTTGACGCTGGCTGCCACTCGACATCGTTGGTCTCCGGAGGAGCTTCGCGGGAGACCTCGCACGGAAGAGATCATAGCAGCTGCGAGAGCTGGACGGGTGCCGGTTCGCTTGGTTAGCAGTACGTCCTAGGACTCGGATCCCTCTCCTCCGGTTTCTGTTAACATCTCTCTGTGTTCAGACTTGTCGGAGAAGAACCCTCTCGAAGTGCTGCCTCACGACGCTACCATCGTCTCCTTGCTGACAGTGTTCTCTCGGGGGACACATCGAGGTGAGTCTCATACACCCACGTTGAATCCAGACTTGAACTGTTAACCTCACCGCTCAGTGCTCATACGTGCGCCGGCTCCGTCAAACGACTTCCTCGGCTTCGTCTCCGATAAAAGCCTGCTCGAGTGGTTCACCGCCAACGCACAGTGCTCGTCGTCCTTGGGAGCCTACGCCTCCATCCCGCTTAGTAACCTCGCACTCCCATCCCTCTATCTCTACACCTCTGTGATTGCGACGAAGGCGAGCGACACAGTGTTGGATGCGATGCGCTTGATGAGCGACTACGGGGTGAGCAGCATTGCTGTTATTGAAGAGGAAGGAGGGAGACTGTTGAGTGCTGTCTCTGTGACGGACATAGGCAAGGTATTACAGCTCGCCCGGCAGACTTTGCCTCACAAGTACTTAGTGGCTTCTCCTTTACTCCCAGATTGTCGTGCCCTCGCAGAGCAGCCAGATACTGTCCACCCCGTTACACCAGTTCATCTCTTTGATCAAGGTACGTGCTATAACTCCATGTTGCGACTGTATGAAGTCGATTTGAGGTTTCATCAGGAACCAGACGGTTCTACCGACGGCGTGGACAAATACCCAGGTATGTATATGACTGACAGCACACATAAGTGGCATCGCAACGCTGACATTCGGCTCAGTCTACAGTGTCACACCAAATAACACGCTGCTGTACACCATGCAGAAGATACTAGCGAGTGAGCCGTTCCGCCTTTTCCGCCGCACCGCAACAATACTCATGCGTGCTGGACACTAACTTTCCAGCGAACTCGCATCGCCTGTTCGTCTCGGATGACCAGCCCGTCTCCTCACCACTAGGAACAGGGTCTCTCTCAGGGGTAGTATCGATAGTCGACGGTACGCAGGCTTCTCTCGCTCTCAACCACACCGACACACGCTAACGACGCTGGTCTCACCTCGCGCAGTCCTCTCCCTCTTCGGCCGCCTCGCCAACCTCCCCGATGTCGACCCCACAGCCATGCAACGCCACCGCCGTGCCTCCTCTGCCTCCTCTGCCTCCGAGTCAAGCGGTACAGGTCGGTCACCGGAGCATTACGCGTTTCCGCGATCGCGGTCGAGCAGTCGGACGGGGTTGGCGGGGAGCTCGGGGAGTCTGAATCGCAAGCGTGGATCGTCGTCGTCCATCTCGGTTAGTCCTGGGTTGCCGGCTACGACTATCAGTACAGTGTCTCCCTCCAGTGCGCAGATTGGACGGATACCGAGTTTAGAGGGATTGCAGACACATTGGGCGGAGAGGGTGCCGAGATAGTGGGTGGGGACTTTGGTGTGTTTGGTGTGTGGCCGTGCATGACAGATGGACAAGTGGTGGAGAAATGGAAATGTCAGGGGTGATTTGAGACCCGCACATTCAAAACATACACATCGAAGGACAGTTAGGAGACGTAGGCTGTGCGGATGTGAGTGATAAACATGTATCGTTAACTCTTTGTACGATTAGCTATGTGACTAGCCATTGGAGCCATGTCAATCCAACCCCCCTTGCAGATACTGCTATGAATGGAATACACTGTGACGTCCAGTACCTTCCCTGGAATATTACCTGTTCAAACTCTTGGAGAAACAAATTGACTTTTCATGATATGTCCGAGAAGACATCCAGCAGACGTGTACATGTAGTGTCAAGCCTGTCGCGGGCAGTTCTAACTTTAGGACGGAATACATAGCCGCTCGTCAAATCATTATGAGCGACATTGCAGATTGTGTTCGCAAGTTGCGAACAGTGACGTGATACTGCCTAAATGGGCAGTCAAAAGATCACTCCGCTTGCGCGCGTGCATGTCAGAAGAGAAGATGAAGCCTGAGATCATCCCGCTCATCGTCGTCGTCGTCACACATACCTGCGGTATGACTCATATTCGAATAACAACAACAATGTAGAAGATACATCATATCCGTCAGCTAGGTCGTGCACGTTCATTGATGCTCGTGAACCGTGACCTCTAGTATGTCTTCTAACCCCAGACCTATACCACTCGACTCGTCTGTTTTCGATCTCTTTGCTGACCTATCACCACCCTAATCGGAAGATCGCTTGGAACCGGATGAGTTTTTGGGAAAGGTCAGAACGTACCCAGGCAGCCCAAAGAATTGATCATCGGTCTTATCTTCGAGCGTAGGAATCGTCCCATCCCGTTCTTTCTGCTGAGCCCTTTCTGCCATGAGAGCCTCGTACACCTCTTCAAAAACACCGGCGATTCGATCATGGGAATCGAAGACGTCGCTTTGGGGAGGACGTGCCACGCCAGCTGGCTTTTCAGGTTCTGGCGCTGTTCTGACAACCCTTGGGGAGGTTTTTGGAAGCATCTGGGGATTCCGACATGCAACATGCAGAGGTTGTCGAAGAGGGCGATACTGCTGGTACTCGTCACTGTCGTAAGATGCGTAAAACTCCTTGAGCAGTGCATATAGGTTTTCGACGAGATTCGGAAGATGAGGGGAAATGGTATCGGTGAGGGTGAAACCAGGATCGCCGCTCTGGTTTAACAACAGCTCCCACGTTCCTCCGACGTAATCACTTCCGTCTTTGTCGCACTCGTCGAAAACGTTTGATACAAAGCGAGCAAGGACTTCGTTCTTTCCATTGCTAGTAGCCAGCACATCGAGCGGCAACCCGGGAGTGCCAACCGCAGTTCTGTCGTGATAATGAAATCGAAGGCAGTTGTATGTGACGACGAGGATGAAAGACTCGAGATCATCGGCTAGAGTATTCGGTTTGTACGGATATTGCAGTGAGAGAGCAGACATGAATTCCCACGTCCCCTAACACAAACAACATTAGCAACAAGCGACAGACAACAACTACGGGAACTCACTGCGCGCCCATGCTGCTTGGCGCCTTTCCTGAGGTCAGACTTGAACTTGCTCAGATCCCAATCTGTCAGTAGACCCTCGACTTGAGCCTCTTTCTCCGAGAAAGAGGCTCAAGTCGAGGGTCTACCTACGCCATTCCGACTTCGTACTGCTTAGATACTTATTTGAGAGGTGGAAGAAAGCCCAAAACTTAAATCAATTAGATCGTTGACATTTGTCTGAGTACTATGACGGAATTAGCACATTGGACGCCTTCTATCTAGAATGCACTACGAAACGACCCATAATCTCAGAGGAGGCAACACAGTTCTACGTAGTCTACGAACAAGTGATTGACGTCTACTAGCGCTACGTGACGGCGCCACAACTACCCGGATTTTGCGTGTTTCCTGATGTCTGGCTTTCGCTGGTTCACAAGGATCATGATGTTATGCGTACTGACATCACGATGGAGGACACCGGCTTTCACATAAGCGGCTTGATGGCTTGAAGAAGTCCGTTAGTGTGAACTTCAAGTTTGTTGTCATGTCTGCCACGGTATACGTACCGCACAGAGCCTGATAGACGATGGAGATCAGCTGCAAAGAGTCTTCGTAGTCCTCCAACGGCTTTGCGAGCTGCTCTATCACAACGATGCATTGAACCCGCTCGGCGAGATTTTCCTTGTTGAGGTACTCCTGCGTAACAGTTCCCTTCCCCTGAGTGTCCCCACCGCCGAGCGCCCTGGCCACGTAGGGAACTTCGTGTCGAGTTAGCGCCTCGTAAATGGCGAGCTCGGATGAGGCATCTTCAATGTTCGCCCGCCAGTAGGTTTTCAGGAAGGCGAGGTATGGAATATCCTTGCGGAACGCCACGTAGCCCTTGGTAGCGCGCCCAATCGGCGAGTAGGATACGGCTTTGTGTTTCCCAATGTAGTAAGTGCTGTCACCGGTCCCTGGACTCAGGTTCGGGCACGTAACCTGCAAAGTGCCTGAGCACTGGCAGTTTGGACGTGAAACATGTGACATCATACCTTGTAGATCGGGAACAATATCCTGTTAGCCAAAATCTCGTTCGCCATAGGACCAGCGTACGAGTTGACATGGGAGAGATCCTGTAACGCCTCTATCTCCTTCTCCGAGGCCAACTCGAACTTCGTGTCGTAGCCAAGTTCTTCTTCCGACATGAGTGAGAGTCGATGGATGAAATTTAAGAGCTTCGCGGGTTCCGCCCCGAAATCTACAGGAGCGGAAACAACGCAGCCAGCTCGGTCCCACCGCGTGAGCCGCAATTTATCACGGCAGATATAGACCACAAACACGAATGATCGATGCTGACGAATCATCATCTCCGTGGCGTACTTTGCAATCTGCTCTTGGGCGTCCTCAGAGTGCTTGCCACGAAGAACAGGCGAAGATCCGTCGAAGGAGAAGGCAGACCCCTGCGTATCGTATTTCACCTCGATAGCGCACTTCATCCACGCCCATGCGGTGCGCGCGAGGTTCTTCCCAGACCCAGAGGGAACCTCGTACGCAGCTCTCGCAGCCTTTGTGCAGTCATACATGGCGATGTTGATCTTCAGGTCGTCCTTGCCAGACTCGGGATAATCGGACACATCCTTGAACACGTGTTTCTGAGTGGGATTGGTAGCGGTAGCTGCATTGAAAGACGCGCACTACACAATATAAATCGGCTACGTTTGAGCAAGATACCAATGAAAGGTCTTACCAGCGGTGCGTGCATATGCTCCTCACTTTTCCCGGCAGGCAATCCCTTCAGTTCCTTGGCGGCAGCATCAAGTTGTTCGGTGGGTAGATCCAGATCGATGATGTTCTCGTGAGTAGTCGATCCGGTGACGTTCTTATGTGCAGCTAGATTGGTAGCCTTGGGAGTAGCAAACACATTGATAAACTCATCGTAAGGCCTCTCAACGAAACTGATTCCCATAGTCCGTTCAACGTCGGTATCGTACGGTTCGTACCCCTAAGGTGCTTTGTATGATACTTGTATGCTGTTTAATCAGCGTACAATGCACGGTCTCTGCAGGAGGTTGACTACAGGGCCTATATCAGTGGAGGGCCTTTATCAAATTGACTTGTTCAGCAATGCATAGAGACCAGAGGCTAATGTGTTAAAAATACCGACTTGGGGTTATGGCCAAGATAGTGCAGTCGGCGGCCAGTCTTTGGCTATTGTCACTGCAAAGCAAGAAGGGGTAGAGTCGGTGGAATGTCGAACAGCTAGAGGCAGCGGAGCTCACCTGTCTTGGTTTGAACGTCAGAATAGACAGAGGCGGCGACTCCAGGCGACTCCGAGTCAGGCTCGGATGACCGTGACAATACAGAACCGTCCGTCACACAAGCGCGTGCGCCACAAAGCCATTGACTAAGCACCATGACGTTGGGTTTACTGCTAAATTCATGCATGGCAGGGATGTCTGTCAGGTATAGCTGATCAGAGCAGCGCATAAGTAAAGCATGAGATTCAAACGCAGTGTTGCACAGTGCACGAGCCCTTACGAGTGCAAACTTGAACTACCCAAATATCCCACCCAAAGGCAAAAATATATAAAGCGTCCCATGGTCCTCTCGTTGAAGCTGAGTTCCTGAAACGATCAATACCACATCAATCTTACCCAACTTGAACATTTAACACCATCAATCTACGCTGACGACGTCCCCACCGTCCTAGTCACAGGTCTCCCACACATCTTCTCCACACTCTCAGCGAACCTCTCCTGCCAATCCG
>JAXQKB010000339.1:0-12907 GCA_037042295.1 Irpex sp. Y119-03 | reverse complement strand
AAAAGACCCCGTGCACCAGTAGGGTGGGGACCCCTTGCGAGGTCGCTTTCACCGATCTGGATCTCGCCCCCCTCTTGGGCCTGGAAGTTGAATTTGAAGTGCTTCCCAAACAAGTAGCTTATGTAAGCGCGTTCTGGTTTTCACATGTTAGTCTTCAAAGCCGTACATCGGTGATAGACGCCGCCCTCAAACCCGCTATGGATTTGATCGGCTGTGCCGCAGGCGACACCTAAGTACAGGGCGGCATGCTCCTCAACCCCTGCCTCGACGTTTACGATTTCTCCATACCTTTAACCTCTCGCAAGTTGCTCGATGGACTCTATGTTCTCCTCGCAAGACCTGGCATCCGCAGCTGCTCTTTTCAAAAACCCGGTACCTACCCACGAAGCAAGACGTAATACGGTATGCGTCACTTCTCGCATCCGACCAAGACTTTTTGTGTTTGTGCCTATCACTGACTTGTCGTCTCGATCAGGCCTGCCAGCAATGTCGCAAGCGCAAGTTGGTAAGTCTCTATATTTAAGGAGGGTGTACATACGCGGTATTTCACATGCCAGAGTTAATGCTCGATTTGATTAATAAAGTACTGACTTGCTTCAGAAATGGTGAGTGTACTTATGGAGAACTTTTTTCTTTCGTCCCATGCTCATTGGTGAATCGTATTTCGAATAGTGACACCAAACGACCTTGTGCAACATGCGTGCGCTCGCATCAATATGCTCGTACTCATCCTCCCGAGGGAGTGGAGGTACCTGAAGAAGTCGAGTGTACCTATGGTGATGGTGAGATTACTAGCACCTAGTGATCAATGGTCATCGCTCAAATGCTAACCTGGAATGTATAGAGAAAGAAACTGCCCCTCCATCAGGCAGCAAAGTAGAGAAGCTCGAGAGCAGGATAGGTCAGTTGTTGTGTATTCTCCCACATACCAACATGTGCGAATGACTTTCTCTCTTAGCGGAGCTAGAGACTTTACTTCAACAAATGCAGGTGGCCCTTGAGGACTCACAGAGAAATGCACAGTTGGTGGAATCGAATTTGACGACCGCTCTTCACTCTGCGCAAATCACCGCAGGCCCATCCTCAATTACGTCCCCTGACGTAGCGTCTCAATCGGTATACTGATCTCTCGCTTAAATCCAAGTTCACAGCACGCTGAACGACTTTGTAGATGTTCAATTTGCAATCCGACGGCTCTCCCTGGCTGGAAAACTACCTCTCTCAGGACGTGGAAACCCCCAGTAGCGCCTTTGATAGCCAATACTCCTATTTTCCACCGTCAGAGAGCAGTGCATCGACCTCGTTGCACTCTACTCCATTGAACGGGACCATCACATCGGATGCACTGACCACCATAACCGCGAAGCAATCACAACTCCTGTTAATGGGATGGCCTCAAGGCTTACCTGACCCTGAAGTCACCCGACATCTGTGAGCTCTACTTCCTCATACTCGTATCTTCGTGGCTGCTCCTTCTAGCCGAATTATTCTGACACGATTATAACACTGGTAGCGTTCACGCATTCTTCGCGTTTCACCTTCACGCCGGTAGACTCTTTCACGGACCGACATTCTTAGCATCCCTCGATCTTCCGCCTACCGACCCCCGGTTTCCTTTCCATGGTGTTCTGCACGCCATGTGTGCCATTGGAAGCGTCTATACAGCGGATATCCCACAGCCATCTTCACGCCCGCGCATGTCGTTTAAGAGTACGTGCCTGTCCTTCACTCGCGCGTCATGCAACTGACAATGAGGTCGCCACGCGTGTGCAGCCGGCGGTCTGGGGTTGTTCTTTGCGTTCGAGGAGCTGTTCCCTGGGAAGTGGAGGCAATATGATCAACGTCCAGATTCCTTCGCGGAGAGTCAGGCGACGCTCGCGAGGATAGCCAACGAATTTGCCATCGATCGTGGGGAGCGTTTGATAGAATGCTTGCAAGGTCAGTGTGGATAGTATTGATCGCGATGGCGTTTCGCTGACATAATTTGGTCTAGTTCAAACTATGCTTACTTGGTTTTATCACCATCAGGCAAGGTGCGCCCGCTATCTCATCCTTATACCAAACGTGTCATTCTCATAACATGTACATGAAGGTGGTCAGAGGTATGTCCATCCTAACTGCCGAGCGTTCCAAGTGGGGTTAGCTAATGAAGATGTAGTCGTTCATATCTGCTGGGCACGTTCTCAGAGGTATTATCCCTTGTGGCATGAACATCGCCGCCCCCTTCAACCCATCCGAGGTGTTATCATGCGACGTCCCCCAAACCCCTGCGTCGATTCTAGAAGTGCCAACCTCAGTTATCGACAGTGAGACGCGTAGGAACATATTCTGGATTGCATACGTGCTAGAACGTACTCAGGCATCTGGAAACATTTACGCCATGACACTGGATGATTCCGATATATGTCAACTTCTTCCCCTTCGTGGAGATCAATTCGAGCAAGGTGTAAGTCCCTTTCATCTACACACTTGGCAGGTAGAGTTCATATTCACCACCGATACTGCAGCTACAAATACCTACTACCGACCGCCAATGGTCACACGACAGAAGCATTTTCCTCATCCACCCACCGAACCAGACAGACTCCTTCATCCTCCTTACCAAAGCCAACATGCTTCTCTCCCATGTCAAGAACTTCAACATCCGCGTACGAGGCCGATACTTCTCTGGGGATCCTGCAGTTTATCCTCCTTACGCGAAGATGGGGCCCGGCGGGAGATTCGACACGGAAAAGTGGGATCCGAGAGACTCGCCCGCGTTTCAAGAGCTCGACCATATTGCTACGAACTTCCGACA
Organism: Irpex sp. Y119-03; assembly: GCA_037042295.1. NCBI lineage: Eukaryota > Fungi > Basidiomycota > Agaricomycetes > Polyporales > Irpicaceae > Irpex > Irpex sp. Y119-03. The sequence goes on along the minus strand of JAXQKB010000339.1, from coordinate 10,110 downwards.
AAGCTTCCCCAGCCACTTGAGAAATCCGATACAAGATGATGTGGTCGATCCATACTTGTTCAGTACCTGCTCAGCGTCATTTTTGTGCGTGCCTGCTTTATATGTGCTAAACTGTCTATGTATCGAACTATCTAACATGGTCGTATGTAGGGCACAGGTCATACTTCACGAGCCGTACGCGGACATGGACAGAGGCGACTGCATTTCACGTGCTAAGATTCTCAAAGCCGCAAGGGATGTGTTAGATTTAACCTACGGCCTGAGTGCAACGAGTTATGACGTATCATTGCTGGATCACCTGCCCATGGTATGTTCACTTTCTTGAAATCCACGCCTTTTCTCGCTGACGGGCTCCTTCGTTTGGTAGTTGGCTTGGAATTTTGCCGGGAGGATACTGATAAAGGCCATGAAAGCTGCTATCGACAAGAACCATACAGATGATATACTGATCATGCATGCAGAAATTCTCTACCTTCAGTACGTACTCCGGCCATTGTTGGGCACATGTCTGAATTTAACTCACTCTTGCATCACATTATAGCGACATGCTGGCCAAAGCGGGAGAACGCATGCCCCTTGCCTGTGCGTGTCTTCTACGCAGTCATTGTCGTACAACCGTAGCTGACGTCTACGTCCTTTTCGTAGATCGGTACAAGAAAGTTATACACGACTTCCTCGCAGGCATATGCGGGCAGCAATACGTGCAAAATATCCAAGAATCGCCGTATTACCGCAAACCACGAGCGTCACCGCCTTTAAATCAAGATGATATGTTTAATTCGATGGCGTTCGTGGAGAATGTGTACTCGCCGGGTACCTTTGCGATGAACGGTGTCAACAACACACCCCAGATGTGATTGACAGTGGGTTAGCCTGCGGCAAAGAATTCAGTTGTAGTAATTATGAAATGTAGTGTAGGTATATAGACTAAGTTAGTTTTTACTATTATAAAGACATGTACACACCTCCCGTACTCAGAATCTCGACCCGGCGCGGTGGGCGCTTGAGAGAATATATCATGTCACAACTTGGTTTTTCCAGTCACTATTTACAAGAAAAATCAATGTACAGTCGGGAGTTCTTACAATCCAGGAGTTCCTGAATCCCGTATTTCTAGTATGCAGCTAAACAGATAAGCACATACACAGTTGCGATCGCAATATGTGACCCGGATGGCGGGGCAAGTCACACATGTGACGCGCAGTACCGAAGCCGTGAAAGGCGCATGCGGACGGAGGTTGTCTCTCGACTCCGTTGTCGGTGGCCACCTCGTTTCTCACTCTTACTCCTGTCCAGCTTACAGCTTGCCCCGTCGCTCCTTTACGCAACCACCTCTAGCAAACCATGGCCTCAGCTTACTACGAGTTTTACCGTGGCTCTTCGTACGCCTCTGTCTTTCCATCCGCATCCGAGCGAGAAGGGATACTTATGTGGTGTTAGAATCGGAATGGCACTCACGGACTCTCTGGACGAGTTGATTACAAGTGGGTCGATCACACCTCAGCTGGCTATGAAGGTGCTGCAGCAGGTGTGTCCATGATCGTGCAAACCTCCTCGACGACATGCTTAGTCAGGCTATGGTGGCGCCACACAGTTCGACAAGTCCCTTGCGGACACTATGGTCAAACAGGTTAAGGTCAAGAGCACGCTGAAGGTGAGTAGTGTTTGATTCTATGTGCACGTCCTCCTGCGCGGCGCCAACGAGATTTGTTCGTAATAGGGTCACTTGAGCACATACCGTCTTTGTGACGACGTTTGGACCTTCATTATCAAGAACGCACAGTTCAAGATGGAGTCCAACGAAATAGTACAGGCGCAGAAGATTAAAATCGTAGCTTGCAAGAATGGTGACGCTATCGAGTCCGGCAAGCGATAAATATGCTTCCGCTCAGCGACTCGGAGGGAGAAGGCCACATTCCTCGCAGGCTGCAGTCCGACTCGCCAATTTCCAGCCCCCTGCAGGAGACCTCATTTTTTTGAGCTAAGAACTATGGAGGGCGTACGGTCAGAATGTCAATTCTGTCTTGCTCCTAGTTTCGTGTACCATTTATCTACGCCCTTTATATGAACCTAAATATGCACCACGACGTCCCGGCTCTCGAACTTCCCATTAGCGCTGTCCCTGTGTATGTATTTTATCAGATACGTGTGTAGATCATGTAGAGCCTTTTCTGTACCCATTTCAGCGTGCTGCAGGTTTTGACAATGAAGAAACAGGCTTCCGAGCATATGAAGTGCAAGGTAAAGCTCAAACCTGATGGCATTCGTAGGAATGCATGACATATATAAACAGGGTATATTTATCGGGGCATGCATAGGCTACAGTACCTAAAATTACTGGGGGTCTACAATGGCGGAGTACAGATGATGGTGACTACTTTACAGGACAGATGAAAACAACAAAACAAGATACCACGTTACCTAGCACGGCAGTAAGGTACATCATAACGTACTCGAACATTCAAACGCAAGAAATATTCTCCGATAGATGATTGGACGATATTGTGCTAACCAATGAAATGGAACGTTGGACTCCTTGGTGACCTCCTACGTAACGAAGCGAAAGCATCAGCTCCGAGGGAAAGGTAAGGCAAATGTAGATTGTAAAAGTACGCACATCTCTAACGGCTCAGGGCAGACAACAGACTCAACCCGCCTGTTCAACCACCCTATCACGTCCTGACCCAGCCCACAATCGTGCAACTCAAGGTGCCTCAACTTTACAGGCACGACACCGTCAATCGACATTGGATCGCCCGTCTCCGGATTCCTCGCCTCAACCATCTGCACCAGCTTCGCTCTGCCATCTCCGTGTGCACGACAATTACGCAAGGCGAGCGATTGGAGGTTGGGACAGAACCACTGGTCGGAGTTGTCCTCCTCTGGGGCACCCAGCAACGCGACGAGCGGTTCGAGGACTAACCCGCCGACTTGTAGTATTTGCAGGTCGTCCAGTTCCGCGAGGAAGTTCCAGTTCGTGACCATTGCTCCGTGCCCGTAGAAGATCCCGCTGGGCCCGTTGAGTTGTGATGAGAACGCGATGGAAAGTTTCTGGAGCGGTGGGTTCTGTGAGCGGGTGAGGAGAGGGGTTATCGTCTCTTCGACTGCGTCTCGGGTGTCGATGTCGAAGATGAGGGTTTCCAAAGCAGGAAGACAGAGCGAGTCGACGATTGTGGTGAGCATGTAGTGGCCGCCTACACTAAGAAACTTGAGGTTGTCGAGAGTGATAGGGGTGAGTGGAAGTACGGCAGTATTGACGGAGGTGAAGTGAAGTGATAAAGTTTCCAGGTTCGGGTTTTGTGCGATGATGTGTAGGATGCGGTCCAAGGCGAGAGAAGCGGTAGGGAGAGTGCGGAGGGATAGCGAGCGGAGATTTTGGAAGATGGGCGCGAACCATTTGAATGGGACGTGCTGCAGAGTTAGGGTATCCACCTGGGGCAGTTGATACTGCTGCTGAGTGCATGGGAGCCAAGTCCACTCGTTGTAAGGGCCCGGCTCTGCACAAGAAACTTCAAATTCTCGTAACAGTGGGGCGTCCGCTGCATACTCTCAGGTAAGGATGAGATATGAACGTAAGCATGATGACTTACCTGCAATAGACTTCAAGGCACTGATCGAGCTGAACTGTCTATCGAACCTAAACACGAAGCGTGACCATCGATGCATCTGTTCGGACAGATAGAAGAACGCTATGTGTCCCCAGTGCGAATTTCCTCTGGACCGTGCATTCTGTGACAATTGCCTCCACGGTGGTGTTACGGCACCTCCTGTAGGGTAATGGTCATGCGTGAGAGTATGAGGGACCACTATCGGTGGGTTCGGTTGCGGCATCGCCACGGGAATGTACTGTAAAGCACCTCCATTGACTTGAACGTAAGGCTGGCCCCCGCCATGGTCCTGCCCATCTGGTGATCCTGGCACTTGGCCTGGCCAGTCATTCCACATAGGCGTGTCCCATCCTGGAGATATCGCTCGTGGCGACACCCGTCTCCGGGAGGGACGCTCGTCAGAGGAGTGCTGGTTGTTACTGTGCAAGAATATTTCAATGTCGAGAGGGACAGTCGGACCTGAGCGTTCCAACCATAGCCGAACAGTATCGGGCGAAGAACTATGCGTAGTCACCAGGCGTATCTAAAATGAAGTCAGCATGTGCAAAGTTACCCATGTAATAAGGAGCATGCGGTCCGAACGGTGGTAGCCCGTCCCAGGAGTATCCCCTTGGGCTGAGACCGAAAGGGGAAGTCAAAGTAGGCACATACCTTGGACCACAGTCGAGGCATGGACAACGCCTTTCTACGCCACAGCTGGCATACGGCTGAAAGCACCCAGGCACAGCACGGGTAGTCCTCGAATATAAAGGTAAAAATGTGTCCCAAAAGCTCGTGAGGCAGTCTCCGGATGGGCGAGAGATACGCGAGAGTCCTGGCAATGCCATCCTCTACGGCTGCTCGCTCCCGTTCCAAGGTGGCGATCGCCTCGTGCGATTCCCTCAGGATGCGCTCGAGTTCGTGCTCGGCATCTTTGATCTTGAGTGCGAGGTTGTGTGCGGCTTGTTCTTGTTCTTTTAGGCTTCTGCGTGCATCTGCGAGGCTGTTTTGCGTAGGAGGCTCTGGTAGGAGGTTAAAGTCGGGCATGGTGAAGGTTATAGACAAAGGCCAATAAACCAGCTTCCGCCTGCCAAAGGGGGTGCGGTTCGATTTCAATCTCAGAGGCGCGGCACTGCATCAAAACGAACCGATCCGCTTAATGTCTGCCAGTGGCTGGAATGACTCGTCTTGTCTTGTCAGTACACTCACAACGTTATCCTCTGGTCATCCCTTCTGTCTCTGAACCTTCCTTCTCGTCTGTTGAGGACGAACTTCGTCATCAAGGAACATCGTCTTTTTCTATGGGCGTGTATCGGGTCTCCACCAGATACGACCCTGTACGAGCGCACCGAGATGGCCACTGCTGGTCCAAACACGCAGCGTGGCCACAAGTAGAGATTCGGAGTTGGAAGCGTCGGTATGAATAATGTGAGTTCCTCTCTGTCACGAAGACCACAGCACTGACTGGAATAAACACCAGGTCTTGCACAGGACTCGTTAATCAGGACACGAGATCAAATGTCCTTTAGTAGCTGTAAGACACAGCGAAATAACGGGATGCTAAGCTGCTTGTTAAGCCCAAACTATATAACAATAATTCACACCTAGACATTTAACGGTCTGTTGCAATGATTGGAGAAGTCACCACTGATAAACAAATGCATCTCCATACGGACGAACACGCTCACTATCAACCCTTCACAGGCATCTTGATTTACTGGTACTTGACATATGCTCAGGTGGTCACGACTCAAGGACTTTTGAGAGAGCCGCTGCCAACCTTTTTACGAACGCGCGCTGGAAGAATCGTCAATGTATCGCCTAGTCTCTCATTGCGGCACATTCTCCGTATGTACTGCTGCTTCCTGCTGCAGTCACTCATACAGCCTCGCAGTTTTACCAGCTACATCAGCTCCATCCCCTAAATCACAAACCATTCACATAGCCACAGAACGTACTTCAAATGAGGAATATCGCACTACCAGGCGGCTCACGACATCCGTCTCCCCACATCACCTGCTTCCTCCACACATGCTAAAGCAACACTTGATTCAGGGATGCAATTCGCCATATCGCAAGACTCACTAACTATCACAACCTCCAGTCCAGCCTCTTCCTTAGCGTGCAGTGGGGGCTGGAAGGTTCGGCATCGCCGGTCCGTCACAGTAATCAATCCACACTTCCTCACTCACGATCGAGATTCTCATCTTCCAGGGCCACGATACCCCGCATTCTTTCATTTCCAAAATCAAGCACGTACGTTCAGGCGGATTTCTCAGCCGTTGCGGGGTCGGGCGGGACCGCACAGGAGTGGTGGGACTACCGGATTCTATGCCTTTTGAGGAAATCTGTCGACATGGAACACGGGAAGAGGTGAGTGTGTGATAGTCATTATCATCATGATTGTTATGACGCTTCCGGTCTCTTCCATGTAGGATGGAGTTCCGAGTTCGAGCAGCTGATTGTGGTGTTTATTGATATTGACCATGGCGTTACAGATGTGCGGTCTCATGCGAGATGGCGAGGAACAGTCGGCTCAGAATGTGAGCAACAAAATGTGAAAGCACCATCCGTGCCGAGTGCAGTGTGTACAGTCAGCTCGCCAGTCAAATCGGACAGTATGATAGGTGGGCTCCTCCACTTCGTGATCTATCGGTCAAATAACGTATGTGCTCGAAGTGCAGAGCGTAACAGACAGATGGGCGTGTGGGAAGGTGTGGGACCGCTATTTCAAGATTACAAGGTTTATCATGGAGCAAGTGTGAGAAGTACAGTAGGCGAGAGGAAGTGGCATTTGCAAGGGGAAGATAGGCTCCAGATTTCTACTTGGAGGTATACCCGAGGTGAGAGCGTTACGCCTTTGTCGTTGTCCGTCACGAAGCACAACATATTTACTCACGAATCTGTTGTGATCGTTCTATCAGATTCCTTCATGCCAGTCCAGTCAATCCCAACTTTGTTGCGATAAGCCTTACTGGTACCTGTCCGTCGTGTGCTTCCACCATGGAGAACATATGGTGGGAGGGTCATATTGACACTCCAAGGGGATGGGGGACAACTACGGTCAGCCGCAATTCCGCCTTTCGTCCGCGCTAATCCCACTTCGGTGGAGTGTTTTGTAGCGTACTTTGACTGTCCCCGCGGCCCCTTTGTCAGGTTGATGGTCAGAACTTAGCGGTGGCCTAGGGGGAGATAGGGTATGGTGTGCGGTGGCATCATCACGCGGACGTCACTCGGTGGGACGTCGTAGGCTGCGGTCAACTCCGCTGCAGAGTCAATCAGCTTGCCCTTTCGCGCCCCGACCTTCCCCCCATCTTCTCCAATGGGCGCTCGTTACGAAAGCGGCCAATACGATGCTTCTTGGAGTTCAAGAAGTCCACAGCCAATTCATTGGATGTCTCGAGAGACTTCGTGCTTACGGTATACGACCGGTTACAACGCCTTGCTCGGGAACTCACGCCAATATTGGTGTGCGTATCTTTGCAGATAGCTGCAATGCAGGTCTGTATGAATGTCGTGGAAGCTACCTTGCCACCGGCGGACGTGGCGCATGAAATCCATCGGACTTGGCAAGTTCGAACACGCCGGAAAAGAAGGCAGATGGCTGTGGGTTGGTCGGTTTCCCTTCCACGTATGGCCACCGACCGTCCTTGGTATCCTGGTATCAAGGTGGCACTCCTCTCCCAGCTGCTTCTCGCGAGATTAGCGAATTATGGTTGGGGCCTTGGCGTACTGCGTCGCACTGGTTTGTGTCTTCTCCGTTCCATTGCGCCCGTCGCTTCTTCTCCGTTGACGGGGCCAAGAGCTGGAAAGTAGCAACGATCTAGCTTCAGACGAGAGGTGGCGAGGCGAGTTCCAGATTGCGTTGGGAGAGTAGACACCTATCGAGATGATAGTGACTGAATCGGGAGTGACCAAAGTAGTGGAAGTGGAAGTGGCAGATCCAGTCGCCGATCATGTCCGAAGTGACTCCGACGGGTGGGACTCCCACTGTGCTTATGTAAGACATCACGCGCATGGGCGTCATTGCGCCCGCACCGCACGGATATTTTGATGGGGACGCGAATTACCATAAACAGTCCGCGCCAGCGCTCAATATCTAACGTTCGCAGCCATACTTTTATCATCGTTATAGCCCATTTCCTCTCCGATTACATGCATAATATAGATTTTCCCTTATAGACTAACATAAAGTGAGTGTGTATGCAAAGTAGCAGCTTGATTGTACAACCAGAACCATATGGGAAAACTCGGTCTTTTTCACCCTCCTTCCCACTCAAAAGCACAACGAAAGGTACACTTTGAGACTTGACTATGACAATTGCTGAGCGCACTAAAGCAAGTACACATGCCGGTCAGTCTATTCTACCTCCTTACATGTGGCTAGGGCCTGCCTGACTTGTATAATTATAGTAATGGTAGTACCTGTCCTCGAGAACTGGCCTTGCAAGTGCCTGAATAGTTGAGTCGCCACTGGCAGCATTTACTGATCCCATAACACCCTCGCCAGCACCCGAAAAATCACCAAAAGGTGACATTGTGTACGATGCATAAGTCGTGCTACCCGTGTGAGTCGTTCCGCCTGTGTAGCTTGATACAAGCGGCTGAATCTCACTACTTGTCATGCCGGTGGTAGTGTTTGAGTTGCTCGCCAGTTGTTGCCACGGATAGAGCTCAAGATTGCTTCCCGCATCGTTGAACGGATTGTTCAGTGGAAGTGGCGTAGGAGGTATATCTCTCCATACGCTCTGTATATTACAGCTGGGTAAGTTTCGTTTGACATATAATAAAATCAATCTACTCACGTTCGACTCGGACGTGGGCCAATGCTGCAGTTCCTCGTCTAACTCCTCTGTGTCTCCATGCTGAGAGGGCAGGAGCCCCGCTGCCTCGTTCCGTTCTTCAGCTTCAGGTGCGAGGGGAAGGCCCTTTCCCTTCCCAGCATTGCGCTTGCGCTTCACCCCACTCACTTCTTGTATGTCTTTCTTCTTTTCCTGGAGCTGCTTGATGTTCGCTTGCAATGCCTTCATCGCATTGCGCGACTCTTTTATTCTACTATTGACGTCGTCTATCTCTTTCCCTGCACTCGATCTTTCCATCATTGCCCGTCTTCTAGTATCCATGCGAGACGCATTCAGCGCCATGCGATGGTAAACCGTATTTCGGTGGTTTGGAAGTGAGAACTGCTTCTCTGCCTGTACCCGCTTTGCTAACATAACACGGTCTGCCTTTCTTGCTCTATGGATTCGAAGGTATGTATGAGTACTTGTCTTTAACTCAAATAATTGACGTACTCGTTGATAGCTTCCAGTAATGAGAGACGAGTTCCTGTTTGAGCATTGGTATGAGGGTGCGCTCCTTCGTTCAGATTTGTATCTCCTGGTGTTAATGCCCAATCCTCTTCAGAGAGCTTTGACAAATGCTTATTCACCGATGGCCAAAACCATGCGCTGCCTTTCTTGTTGGCATACCAGTCTACAAGAGCAGATCAACGTTGAGTATTAGAGTTTCTTTCCGACTAGTATAGCCTGATTTAACACTCACCCCGCAAGGCCTTGTGCGGCGATTGCTCACACCATTGCAGGAAGACATGCAGTTCCTCTTCAGACTTTAGGTTTGGGAGCTGGCGTACACGGTCCATCACTTCGGGGGGACATTTATCTGCAAGCTTGTCGAAGTTTCTGCCCATGGTATGTTAATTCTGAGCCCGGGTGATCGTCATCCCAAAAATACGGACTCACCTATTGAGATGAACTGTGCATGTGCGTAGGATATACTGAACGATAAGTTGCGGATCCGTGACATCCTTTGCTGAACTCTCTGGACACAGATTATTTCGCAAAAGAAGAACCTCGCCCAGTCCGTCGATCTGGGCCTTGCATCCATCGACTACAATAGCTCTCAAACCATCTCCGTGCATGAACTTGAAGTGAATTGGACGTTCCAGGACCCGCTCAATACTGTCGAAAAATGCGTTCCACATGTACTTGAACGCCTCTTGAGTCTCATGGTTGCAGTATATCCGCGCAATAGTTACGCCTAACATAAATGCAGCACTATCAGTATGAAAACATGCTGATTCCAGACAGAACAACGTACGCATATTCAGACGTGAGTCCCATATCACTATCTCCCATTCATTATGCTTTCCATGTACCCGCTTGTAGGTGTTGTCGTGGGTCGTTGCAAGCGCATCAAATACTAACACAGCTAATTGCGGAATGAAGGTAACAACGATTTCTATTCCGCCTGGCCAAGAGGATACTTCGTGGATGTATCGCTCTTCGGCTGACTCGTTGTCCTCCAGCCGCTTCTGAGCAAGAACACCCTCAATCCCGGTTCCATGAGGTGCCTTCTTGGCCTTCTCTTGTGCGATTACATTTCGAACATGCCTCGGGTTTGCAAATGCTGGGTGCGCCTCTGCCGGTATCAGGGTAGTGCCCATTATTTGGTGAGTGGTTGGAGCTTTGGGACGCATCATGTTAGACTACTTAGGTAAGACAATCAAGTTCCGTTACACACC